>JBAMAW010002634.1:0-29485 GCA_037043295.1 Amiota minor
TATGTAAGCTTAAATCTTTAAAACTACGCAACGTATTTTGATGCGGTTTTTTTAATAGATAGAGTGATTGAAGAGGAAGGTTTATATTTATAATAACATCCATTAAATAGTGGAGAAATACTGTTATTTTCACTATACATATACCTATATGCCTATCTTTAAAATTAATGTAGTTGGCATAGTGTTATAATTCATGGAAAAAGTATTTACTATCACTACAATATTCCAGCTTCTCATTATTTACACAGCAAAGTTTCTTCAAATGTGATTTTAGATTTTTTTTTATTTAAGTCTGATTATTACTATCAAGAATTTATAAAGTCATGTCTGGAAGACGTCGTCGTTCGAACATAGGTCGTTGTACAGTGAATGCCAAAAGAGTACGTTCAGCAAGAGATGAAGAATCGTCAACGAAACGTGAGGCTCGCCTCAGTCAGGCTAGGGATAGATATAGAGCTGAGAGAGAGAGAGAAAATCATCAGCACGAGTTACTAATTCATGGGTAAATAAAGAAAATTCTGCCATGAATTACGATCCTTCGATTTCTTACAAGGACGATCGTATAGTATCAATAGGTACTATGTCAGTAGTGTGTGAACATTGCTTGCCATTGAAATTCAAGGACGAATCGAAAAGCATGTGTTGCTTACAAGGAAAAGTCAAATTAGAAGAAATTCTCCCTCCACCTGAACCACTTCACTTTCTTCTTACGGGTGATCATCTATATATATAAAAATGCATTCAAAAAATAGTATGACCCCGCAAAACTCGAGAACGGCTGGACCAATTTTGATGATTGTGTTTTTTTGTTGTAGTCATGGAGTTACAGTCAGGTTCTTTGCTACATTTGGATCCAGTAGGTAGCGCTGTTGTCCAGATATAGATAGTTTTATGCCATTTTTAAATTTGTTTTTTATTTGGTGCAAAATATACTGAACCGATTTTTTTTTAAAATAACAAATGATTCTTAAAGTTGCTGAGGTTATAATAGAATATTAAAATATATTGTAAATTATTAATTACACATTTTACAAAAAAGCTTTTTATAAGAAACACCCAATTAACGCATAGGGGGTGTAGCAACGCACGCCGGTTAACGCTAGTACTTTATAAATTACAGTTAGATAACACAAAACACAATAATAATAAGAACATAGATTTGAATTAGGCTTTGTATGAGAGCTGTACGATCTAGGGTCTTGAAATTTACACGTGTTACGGAAAAGTGTTTTTAATAAGAACCTGAATTTAAATGGGTGGTTTGTGTGGAGGTACCCCTACTATTGGGCCGATAATGCAAAACTTATCGAGGCATGTGCTACATAACTCTTTCAACCCCATATCAATCTAATTACAATTCTGGCTGTGCTAGAAATCTCTTTCAAGGTTTTGAATTCTTTGAGATCTTTAAATGCGGTTTGGTTGAATTCTCCCTATTTGAAGTTATTAAAAAAAAATAATACTACAATAAAAACTGTAGTTTATTGTTTTCGTCGGTAATATGCATATAAAAAATTCAACAGTTCAGTTGTTTTAAGTATTTATTTATTAAAAAAAACTACCTCATAATTACAAATTATGAGCTAGCTTAAAAAAAATTGGAAGAGCTCTGGCATCGTAGGCTTTCAGCTCGTTGTTATGTACATATGAATATACTTACTTCAGTATTCTAAGAGAACAAGTATGTACTGGCTCGTTGGCCCTGAGGTAAGTGCTGGCTACATCCCAAGAGTTGTGGGTTCGATTCCCGCTCAAGGCAAGTCTGGTCCTGCACTTTTCTAATTTTCTCCTTTCCTTCTTAATTTTCCCCTGAGCTGAAGGCCTCTGTCGCTATTGCTCATATTAAATACTAGGTTATAATTTGTAATTATAATCTTAGTTCTAATAAATAAATAAATAATGATGTGTGTAAGAGATCAATTAATGATTTAGATTTGATTGAAAATGTTGGATGCTATAAGGAAGTTTATAGTGGTTGTTATGTTGGTTGGTGTTGTAGTGAAGGTGAGATAGGATACTGTGGCCTAGTCTTAGGCGAGTAAATTTAATCTGGTGTAAGCGGGAAAGTTGTTAATCAAAGTGTTTGAGAAAGATAGTGCAGGGGATCATTTGGGTATTTGTAGATTGTTACCACTTGGTTGTATGGTGGAAACTTTGTTTGCTTATTTGGTGGAGCATATTTTTGTAATATCTTTGAATGTCTCTGGTGTTTACGTTTTCTGTGAGGATGAGGGGTTGGTTAGAAACGCTTTTGGCAGTAGCGTTCGCAAACTCATTGCCTCTGATGTTGACATGTCCAGGTATCCACAGGAGTTTAAATTTTGGGAAAAATTTTATTATTATGTTACGGAGAGCTGAGGGATAGTAGTCACAGTTGTTAATATTTTTGATTGCGTCTATCGCCGACAAAGAGTCAGAGCAGATGCAAAATTTACCGGGTTTAGTTTTTAGGGTATTGAGGGCAACTAAGGTAGCAATAATTTCAGATGAGAACACTGATGAGTAAAAGGGAAGAAGACCGGATTCAATGATGGAGTTTTCGGTTGTAATGGCAAATGTTGTGATGCCATTGTTTTGAAAACCGTCCGTGAAAATGTGTGTGTACGAGGTGTGACAATTAAGTAACGGGACTGAGTATACCACAGTCGTCTGTCTTTAGCTTTAAGAGTGGGGATGGATGGTGAGTGACCTTGATTCCTACTGCGCAGAATCCACTTAATCCCGCCTCTCTGTCTAGTCTAGTTTGCTTTTAAACCTAGTTTGAGTAAAGTGTTGTGTAATAGAAGTGCCGGAAAAATGATTAGTTTAAAAATCGAGCAGCGAATTAATTTAAAATTTCTCGTAAAATTAAAAAAACCTCCAAGTGAGTGTTTTCAATTGCTAAAAAATGTGTTTGGTAATGACTGCATGTCACGTACTAGAATTTTCGAATGGCACAAACGATTTTCTGAGGGCCGGGAAGAAGTTGATGATGAGGAACGGACTGGACGCCCTGTGACATCAAGAATTGCAGAAAACGTTCCAAAAAATTAATGAAATTGTTCGGGAAGACAGGCGTTTGAGTCTTCGGATGATATCAGACATGTCGAATGTAGACAGAGAGACAGTGAGAAAAATTTTACATGAAGATCTGAAAATGACAAAAGTGTGTGCCAAAATGGTGCCAAAAAACCTCACTCCCTAACAGAAGGAGAAGCAGTTCTTAGCGAAAAAATCAATTACCGTGCTCGAACACCCACCGTATTCACCAGATCTCGCTCCCTGCGACTTCTACCTGTTCCCCAAAATCAAAAGTTCGTTGAAGGGAACACGTTTTGAGTCGGTTGAAGAGGTAAAAGCAAAAACGGCAGACCTGCTAAGGAGTCTAACACTTAGTGACTTTCAACTCACATGCAGCGGTGTATAGATAGGGAAGGGGAGTATGTTGAAGGAGATTAATTGTTATTTGTAATAAGTTTTCAATAAAGTATGTTTTACAGACCAGTCCCGTTACTTAGTTGTCACACCTCGTATTCTTTTGTGTCGTTTTTTGCTTCAACAAACTTTGTACGATATATGTGAGGAGCTGTATTGGCTTTTGTAAGTGTATGTATAGTGGAATTAATAGCTTCATTGTTGAGTAACCAGGGAGAGAGTGCTTTTGTGTGAGGTTTAGAACAGAGGTATGGTATGTTGTTTTAAATACACATGTGGATAGCTCTGTCTATTGTAGACAGATTAGTAGCTGTTTCTTCAGCGGGTTGTAGTTTTTAACAATGTTGTAGATAGGTGAATTGGAAGAATTAATAAGTTATAAGTAATCTAAAGAGTTGTATAGTTAGATAGTTTCTTCTTATTTGCGATGGCGGTATGTTTGACTCAAATAATATGTTGTTTATTGGTGTGGTACAGAATGCCCCTAGGGCGATTCTGAGCGCCAAATGGAATGCGGAGTTAATAGGCCGAAGTGCAGATTTGGTACAAAAGGCGAAAATGGGAAGGCAGTAATCAATTTTGGAATAATAAGTGCATTTACAATATTGATAAGGGAAACTGTATTGCAGTTGAAACGGCGACTGGCCAGGCATTTGATTATGTTAAGCTTGTTACTTAATAAGTTTGAGATGTGTTGTATATGTGTATGCCATATTTATTTATTGTTAAAGTGGATACCAAGTATTTTTAGGGAGTTAACCTTATTAAGTTGAAAGCTGACTGACGTTACTATGCAATCGCAGCTATGATTTCTGCATATGTGAAGGTGTTTACATTTAGTTGGTGAAAGTTGGGCTCCTATATATTCACACCATATATTAATGGATGAAAATATCGGTTCTAAGTTTATTTGGGGGTTTTTTGTTTTTTAGTTTAATGGCTATGTTGAAGTCATCTGCATAGGACGTGATGCCAATGTCCTTATGGTGGGAAGCGTTTATTATAAGCGATAACAAATAGGACAACCGATGAGGTGATCCCTGAGATATGCCATGAAGTGGAAGAGATGAGGAGTAGGTTGAATCAATGCGTACAACTATTTTTCGGTTGGACATAAAGTTTTGAACATAGTTCATTATCTTAGGACCAGCTTTCCATCCAGAAAGTTGGTTAAGAATAGAGTGGAATCCAATTCTGTCAAAGGCCTTGGCAAAATCAAGGGATTCTATTGATATATGGTATTTTTTGAGATGGTTGAAGCTATGAGGTGGTCTATGTATAGGAGACTGTCAATAGTTGATTTACCTTGTTTAAAGCCAGTTTGACTAAAGTGTAAAAGTTTATTATTTATAATAAACAACCAAAGGCGTTTCGCAACTATTTCATCTAGTATTTTAGAGAGGCAGCGGTAAAGGGAGATTGGACGGTAGGCATTTGTTGCTGTCTTATCTGCTTTAGGTTTTGTAGTTTGAGTACTCTGAGCTTAGTGAAATCTCTATCATTGACTTTCATGTCATTAAACTGTTGATTAATGTATTATCAATTGCAACAGCGTTGACAGCATATAAGCAAATTAAAGCAAAATGCAAGTAATACTAATTCTATTACAAACTCGCAATTCAATAATATTACAACATAAATTTAAACTAATGTTATAGAGAACATTAGAAGAAAGAAGGGCAAGAAACGCTGCATATCAACGGGCCTATAGAGCGAAAAGGCGCCAAAATTTATTGGATGGAATGCGGGCACAAGAACAGCAACAACAGTCACAAAGAAACGCGCAACAGCTTGAAGGAGTACCTGTATAAGCGGGGATATGATGATGATCCCTTCTGTCCGAGTTGCACAGGCGAAAACGAAAATGCAGAACACGTTTTCCTGCATTGCCCTAGATTTGATGTTGCCAGATCAATGATCTCATCTGCGTTTGGTGAAGTGCCGACTGTGTCGAACTGCATCCGGCATATGTGTGAATCGCAGTTAAATTGGGACGTGGTAAGTCAGGCTGCAGCTCAAATCATGACAGAGCTGCTGCGTATTGAACGATTACGACGAGTCCAGACGAACGAAGACGTGATAGGTCATTAGTTTGATACTGACAAGAAGTTTTAACGTAAATTTGTTTTGATTTACATGGGGTAAAAGCAGACTTTGAGCTTTTATGCTCCCTCTTTCCTCCTAGACGTAATGCTTTGCGGTAGTGCCAGGGGGACTGTAGGACTTGGGACGGTGGGGTTTAGTGGGTGCAACTCCCACACTTCGAATAGTAGATTCGGTTGGCTTTTAATGCTTCCCCATCGGAAAAAAAAAAAAAAAAAAAAAAAAAAACACAGCTAAGGAAAGCCATACGGTCAAGCAAGGGAACGTGCTTCAGGGTGATAAGAGATAGCTGCGACATTGACCTACAAGCTGGTGATGAGTACGGTGAAGGGGCCAAAGTCTGCACAGCCATCAGATCCAGAGATAATGGCTAACGTGGTTGCCACTCTCTTCCCTACTCGTGATCCAGTAGAGTACACCAACTGATTTACAGACATTAAAAAGTGCCTGAGGGTACTACTGCGGAGCGCTTTAAGGCGCTGAATAAGCAAGGAGATAAGAAAGCTCCAGGGCCTGACGGTATCCCTAACATCGCTTTGAAGGTTGCGATGGAAACGGATCCTGATATCTTCACGAGAGTGTACTCCATATGCCTTGCTGAAGGTATTTTGCCCAACATATGGAAAAGATAGAGGCTTTTTCTGGTGCTAAAACCCAACAAGCAACCGGACCATCCATCCGCGTACAGGCCGCTTTGCATGTTTGACACCATGGGTAAAATACTACAAAGTATCATTGTCAAGCGCCTGCAGGACACAATGGAGACACGGAACACTTTATCTGATGCACAGTATGGTTTCCGCCGTGGTAAATCGACTGTTGATGCTATCCAAGCAGTAATAGATATTGCGCGTAGAGCAACTAGTGGAGCCAGGTGAAAAGGTGGAAACAAGGAATACTGTGCAGTAGTAACCTTAGACGTTAAGAATGCCTTCAACATGGCAAGCTGGCAACGTATCATGCAAGCCCTTCACAGTATTGGTACTCCAAGATACCTAATGCGGATAATTTCCAATTATTTCGCAGGTAGGTTGCTGCTGTACAATACTGGCGATGATGTGAAGCAATACAGAGTCACGTGTGGTGTTCCACAGGGCTCCGTCCTGAGCCCAACACTATGGAACGTGATGTGCGACGGGATCCTGAGAATGAGCTTACCTTCTGGGGCAACTCTGATTGGATTCGCTGATGATATCGCTCTTGTGGTCAAGGGAAAAACTATAGTGCGAATACAAGTCCTGTGCAGTTTAGCTTCAGCCAAAGTCCAGTCCTGGCTTAATCAAGCTCACCTGGAGTTGGCAGCCGAAAAAACGGAAGCGGTCCTCCACAAGGATCGGTCCTAGGCCTGACATTGTGGAACATCATGTATGATGGCATTCTCACGATGAGCTTCCCCCATGCGCCACACTGATAGGGTACGCTGATGATATTGCCCTTGTAGTTGTGGGCAAAACGATTGAGCAAGTGCCTGCTCGGTACTGCGATGCTACAGTCAAATTTAGTTGTTGACTTAAACAGGCCCAGTTAGAGTTGGCAGTTGGCTGTCTAAGAGCCAGTAAACGGAAGTTGCTAGCAGGGGTGGTTGCCTCTTTCGTCCTGTATGCGGCGCCAGTATGGGCAGATGCACCACTGAAGAGCTCATACATGGCAGGTATTTGGTCGATCCACCGACTGAGTGCTCTGCGTGTTGCGAGTGGTTTCCGAAATGTATCGGATACCGCGTCGAGATAATAGCATCGATATCTCCGATTGATATAATGGCACGAGAACTCAAGAGGATTAACGATGCTGGCGCTGCAGTATCCAAACAAGTAGAATGTAGTTGCAGCATCCGAGATTGGTAAAGAAGATGGGAAACGTCAAATAATGGGCGCTGGACGTTTTCTCTTCTTCCCAGCCTGGATGCATAAGTAAATCGGTAACATGGTGAAGTGGATTTCCACATGACGTAGATGCTTAGCGGGCACAGCTGCTTCAAATACTTTTTGCATCGTTTCAAGCACGAGGAAGACCCATTTTGTTCCGTGTGCGCTGACACCACGGAGGATGCTCATCACGTTCTCTTCCATTCTCCAAGATTTGGCGCCGCAAGAACCCAAATAGTGGAGAGCTTTGCTGAGCCACTCACTGTGGACAAACTTGTGCCGTATAGGTGCGAATCACTAGCAAATTTTGGATGTTGTAAAGGCAGCCTCAGCCACAATCATATCTATCTTCTATGTAGCACAGCGCAACAGAGCAGCTGAACGATTACGATTACAAGCCGATTATTCAGCTGCACAATCGGACAGGGGATAGTAGTTCGTTGATTACAGACGTGTAGTGCGACAGATTGACTTTTGAGAAAATATGCTCCTCCTTTCCTCCCGATAAAGTATCTAATGACCATTCCCGCACTTGGTTGTAGACCGGTGAGGCTTTCGATGTTTTTCTACCTATTATATATAAAAAAAGCAAAAAACCTTAACTTATGTCAGCTTTGACTATTTCTTTCATTCTTCTCTTCTTCCCTTTTACACATCCACACAGGCATACGATGCTTGCCCATACACATACTCACACATATACCTAGAAGTGGCTGATATAGGGACACAGACGAATATGGCCCCGGCATCAGTCGTTCTTCAGGGTAGTTGCACGCCTAAGAGCGTAAGAGATCCTAAGGACAGGTAGAGAAGAACGCCACCAAAAAAGTCTAGGACGAGCGATGCCCTTCAGACTATGACGTGTAGGAAGACTCCGGATCCAGCCAAGTACAAAGGTGAAGCCCGCTCAGGGGTTAAAAGTCCTACTGGCACGGTAATGGGCCGAGGGTCCGATGCTGATTGGGAATCCGTTAAGAGAAAGGCCAGATCAAAGCGGAATGACAGTGGAGTGAGCAAAAGGATAGTCCGTCCTGATGCATTATTAATTGTGGCAAAGGAGGGGAGGTCGTACAGCGTTCGAATGGTGACCCGAAATGAGAACCTCAAGGATGTTAGCGAAAGCGTCAATCGAATTCGCAAGACCCAGATGGGAGATGTCCTTCTTGAGCTTGATTGTAACATGAAGGAGGACCTTCAGCAGCTCAAGGAAGCGGTGAGCTACGGCATTAGAGGAGAGCGCAAGTATCCGCGCGTTAACCCAGGAGACCCAAATAGCGATTCTCGATATCGACGATGCTACTGATAGGGAGGACATTATATCAGCCTGTAAGAAGCAGTTCGAGGTTGAGGTGGGCATTGGTAATATTAGAAGCCTCCACCCTGCCTATGCTGGTACACAGGACTGCTATTCTTAGTCTGCGATCAAGAGCTGCAGCACTACTCATAAAAGCCGGCAGAATCAAGATAGGCTGGACACGCTGTAGAATACGTCGGGAGCGGCATCAGTCAGTGCGACATATTGTAAGTGCATGCAAGAGCTCGGTGGATAGAAGCAACTGCTGCCTCAGATGCGGAGAAGAGGGGCATCTGGTCAAAATGTGCACTACGCAGTGCAGTATCGCGGCGCTACAAACCACTCAGCCGGTAACTGAGGCTGCCCAGTGTCGCGTGAAGGTAGTGCGAAATATACAATATGTTAAAGTTGCTTCAACTTAACATGAATCACTGTGTTGCGGCCTGAGAGCTGTTATCCCAGACGATCCGGGAGCACGAAGTAGATGTTGCCATCTCAAGTGAGCCTTACAGGTGTGGCAATGATGAGACCTGGTGCTGCGACAGAGCTCAATAAGGCAGCCATATATGTCTGCAGTGTTAGCCGGAGAACCGTTTCCTCGAGAAGGCCTTTTAGATGCTTTTCCAGAGCGAGGGTAAGTGACCTCTGGATTTATAGCTGTTACCTTCCTCCCAGCTTGAGTTTGAGCGAATTCGAGGGAGTGCTTGATGAGTTGGCAACTGATGTAAGAGGTAGGCATCTTGTCGTCATTGCAGGCGACTTCAACGCATGGGCCACAGACTGGGGTTCACGCGCTAACTAATGGAAAGGGGCGCTCTCTTCTGGAAGCTTTCGCACCCGTGGACGTGGCTCTATTGAATACAGGCTCCGAGCACACCTTCACGCGTGGTGGAGTTGGATCAATCGTGGATCTCACTTTTGTAAGCCCCTCGCTGTTTAATTCCTGCAAGTAGACTTTGAGCGACGTATATACGGCAAGTGATCACCAAGTCATACTGTGCGAGTGTTAATGCGGATAACAATATATCCGTAAGATGTGGATATCCTGTCAGGAGGGGTTATAGAGAGTCTACACTTAACTACCAGGCTTTCTGTGCCGCACTTCAGGTGCCAGCACTAGACGGGCCTGTGGATGAAATGGCGCGGAAGACTCAACTTGCCATTAAGCAAGCGTGCGACTCCAGCATGCTATGTAGAAGTTCCCATAGCCGTCATCAGGAGCCGGTATACTAGTGGAATGAGGAAATTGCCTTAACGAGACGAAACTGCATTCGGTCCCGTAAGGCATACCAGCGTGCCAGGCACTCGGGTCGCTTCCTCGAACTGTGGGACAGTTACCACGAGTGTAGAAGATGTTTAAAGTGAGCAATCAGGGTTAGCAAAAGGCGGTGCTTCCTTAAGTTACGCGGTGATGCAGAGAATCAGCCATGGGCCAAAGCGTACCAGGTGATTGTCAACAACACCACATTGCACAAGCTGGCTCCTCTCATGGGATCCACAGAAATGGAGTACATTGTGTCAAGTCTCTTTCCGCAGCAACAGCAAACGAGGGAGGATACCCAAGATGCTGAGAGTCAGAAACTGGAGGACTTCGTTTTGGTCTCCGCTGAAGAAGTAATGTCTGTAGCGCAGTGGGTCAAAAACAATAAAACCCCTGGTCCCGACCGGATTCCAAATAGGGCCCATAAGCTGGGGATGGTCCTGTTCCCTCAATTCTTTGCGGAGCTATTCAACCGATACCTATCTGAGAGGGTCTTCCTTAGACTCTGTTTCCCTAGTAGGAAACATTGTGGGATTTGCGGATAATATTGCGCTTGTGGTTGTAGGAAAGCACATCAGCGAGTCGGTTGAGCGGTGCAATGGATCAATTGCAACTATGTCAGCATTGCTGAGCAGCGTGGACCTCAGACTATCAGAGCAGAAGACGGAGGCGCTACTCATTAGCAGTCGCAAGATCGTGGAGAGGGCGACGATCGCGGTCGGTACCATGGCCATCTCTACGAAGAGTTCGCTTGTGTATTCAGGGATAACATTAGACTACAGGCTCTTCTTTAGGGAGAATAAGGCATATGTCAACGACAAGGCGGAAACGGCGTGTAAGGCCCTCTCAAGGATCCACCATACTATACGGTGCAGCAATATGTGTTAAAGCAGTGGAGAAGGCTTCATATACGAACCGCCTTGGGAGTGTATATAGGCTGGGAGCACTTAGGGTGTCCTGCGCCTTTCGAGCTGTTTCGGAGGATGCCGCATTAGCTCTTGCGGGGCTGGTGCCGATAGAGCTTCTAGCCATTGAGGCTAGCAGAGGCCTTTACGTAGAGATCGCGGCCCCCGGAAGAGGTAAGGTTTCTGCGGTCCCAACTAAGATCGTCAACCATCGGTATGGGAGGAAGCATGGTGAAGTCAATTTCTACCTCACCCAGCTCTTGAGTGGTCATGGTCGCTTCCGGCAGTACCTGTTCAGGTTCCATCACGAGGATGCCCCATGGTGTACACATTGCGGCGACCAGTGTGTTGAAGACGACGAGCATGTGCTTTGCGAGTGCGGAAGATTCGACAGCGAGAGGAGGGAGCTGGAAGGCGTACTTGGGGAGCAATCTTCGGTTGCGAACTTAGTGGGTAACATGCTGGAAGGCCAATCGAAGGGGGATGCAGTGTCCGAATTTGCAGCTAGAGTAATGAGGAAGCTTCGTCGACTTGAGAGTTCCCGCCGAAATCAGGATGACGGCTGATGTGGTCGGTACCAGACTTTTGAAGCTTTGCTTGGTCGGCAGTTCCGAAAGGTCCTGGTACACTTTTTCTTCTTCTTCTTCTTGTAATACTTTATGTTATTGTAAATCTTATTCTTTTATTTTTTTTCTGTTTTTCTTACCTTACCTTACATCAGCTTTGACTATTTTATAATTGCATTCTTTTCTTCTTCATATGGAAAATATTGTATTTTGTATAGTATTTTGTATAGTACATCTCTGCTGGGTATACAAAGAAAATTGAACAACAACAATAACATGGCTTTACACAACCGATGAGCGTACAGCAATAGAACGGAAAAGAGAGTCACACAAACATCTCTACTCTCCCATTCTACTGCATTCACAACATCAACGGCTGTGTGTTGCTGCTGTTGGAAAGGGGTTATCTTTAACACCTTTTCTTTCCTAAGCAACTAAACCAATTTTGATAAAATTGAGATTGTACACGTCTTGCGAAGAATACCTTTCAATGGGATTTTTTTTTTTTTTTTTGTGTCAAAATATGGTCAGTGGTGTAAGCAGGAAAGGATTCACAAAGTCAATGTTTGCCGTGTAATTATATAGATGTTCTCAATACATAAGATATTATACGCAAGTTACGATGCCTCTATCGCTACACTTAAAAAATATTGATTCGCGTTTCTCTAATTCTACTTCACTAAAATACGTTGCTGATGAAGAATCTGGCCATTCAGAAGCTTCTTGTTTAAGAAACGCCGGCCCATTAAACCAGATAGTTTTCAACAAATCCTTCGCTTGACAACCTCGAGACACGATCTCTGCTGGATTGTCTTTACCTGTGACATATATCCATTTTACATGTATTAACGTGGACTGCATTTTCGATATCCGATTAGCTACAAAGCAATTAAGTTATGATGATTTTATGCCACTGCTAAACTATTTTTGAATCTTTCCAAAAAACAAAACCAATGTGAATCGGATTACGGGAGATGTGTAAACCTATAGTACTTGAAGAATTTTGTAAGTTGCAATTAATTATGCGTTCAGTATATTTTTTGTCAATTTAAAGTATCTAAACTTTCAGTATTGGATAAATAGAATGGAATATGCGGGTTTTGTTTGTTTTATTTTATTTAAGTTGTATTTGTAAATGTATTAATTAACAATGGTTAGTATTGGCTTATGGTAACTAAAATAAGAAATATAAATTTTCGACTCTACTGTATTTAAAAATCTATGAAAAAATGCATCTATAGTAGTGGAATTATTAGTTGTTGGGGTTTGTGGAGAATTGCTCATATTTAAATGAAAAATGTCAAATAAAAATTTCGATAGGGCTTGAGACTGTGGGTTTGAAAAGTTTGTATTAAAATCTCCATACTGTTGTGGTAGTTGCTCCTGTTGTTTTTGTTGCTCGTTTCGTTGTGACTGTTGTTGTTGTGCAAGCATTTCATCCAATAAATTTTGGCACCTTTTCGCTCTGGCCCTTTTTTCTTCTAATGTCCTCTTTAACATTAGTTTTAATTTATGTTGTAATCTTATTGAAATTTGAATTTGTAATAGAATTAATTTTATCTGCATTTTGCTTTATTTTGCTTATATGCTGTCAACGCTGCTGCAATTGATAATACATTAATCAGCAGTTTAATGACAGAAAGATAGATTGAATAATAATAGGACCCAATAGTCCAAGTAGTACAAGCATGCCACGATTGACACTACACCTCGTTTCGTACTCCAGTTGCTTGTAGGTAACTTATAATGAAAACACAAAAAATCTACACCAGGTTTCCAAGACATGCCTAATGCCTTCATAACATCCGATTTACCAATTTTAAAATGTACTTTATCCCGTACTTCCGAGGAATCACTGACGTTGAATTTTGCGAGCTCCAACCCAGCTTTTCCTAATAACTGTGTAATTTCCACAGTCTTCTGTTGTAGTTCTTGTACACTATCTGCACCCGTAAATAAATCGTCAACGTACATATCTTCAGACAACACCGCAGCTCCAATTGGAAATTCCTTTTCGAATTGATCTGCTATAAACTTTAAACTACGAATCGCCAAAAATGGAGAACAAGCCATTCCGTATGTAACCGTATTTAACTGAAAGAGTTGTAATTCGCCAATAGAACAAATACATATTGATAAACTTGATCCTCTGAGTCTACTACGAATTGTTTGTACATTTTCTTAATATCAGCTGTTAAAGCGTGCTTATAAAGATGAAATCATAATAAAGTGGTTATCAGTTCTTGTTGTATTATAGGTCCAACCATTAAAATGTCATTTATTGATTGTTGTGACGAAGTGTTTCTCGATGCGTCAAAAACTACCCGTTTGCTAATCTCGAAATTCACAGTAGGTCGTATATGACTTAAATTCAAATACTCATCTATAAATTCTGTACAAATTTTCTTTAAAGTTATATCCCTATCTAAACGTTTTTCCAACTGCAGAAAACGCCGCTTTGAATTTTCAAAAGAATCTCCGAATCTGTTGACTGCTTAAATGGTAGACGCACTTGTATACGTCCTGCAAATGTGGCATTTGTTACAAAATGATTTCCACATGATCCTTTTGTGTATATTGTTTAACAACTGATCTGGAATTTCAATACACAGAAATTCATTTGCAGAAGCAAAGTTTATAAATGTATTTGACACTCTTCAAAGTCTTGCAAACTTCAACATTCAAATGACAATTGAACTTAGCTAAAAGATACGGATTGTATGGGACTACAAATCTATTATCAACACTATGTTCACGAACATCAACAGAAACACCATAATCACGACGTCTATATACTGGATAGCCATATTGTACTATCATGAGTACGTTCTGAGAAATCTTTAGGAAAATTTTTAAACCATTTTCCTTCTCGCACGCATATTGAATTAGGATTAAGAACACCGCAGGGACTATATCTCATATGATTTTTTACTAAGTTACGTAATTTTTGATGAGTATGAGGGTCAGGAATTTCAGCAGAAAAAAATTTATCAATAATTTCAATATGTACTAACAAATTTACCACCACGTTTTTGAAATTCAATTGTGTCAATAATAGTATCAACTTTACCGAATATCTGGTATTTAACTATCAAGTTGACCAGTTCATTCAATTTAATTTTGAAAAGGCGAACAACAATATACGATCGAAAGTGAGCCTTAGCCACATTTATGGTTTCGATAATTTCGGGTTAATTTGGATTACATGTCATAGTCATCATTACCTAGTCGAAATTTCAAGATGTTTGAGTACTGATTACTTGTAAACCACGCTACGGATTTTGATACGGTTTTCACTGTTAATTAAAGAATTTTCTTAGAAAGGTTTACATGTACATAAATAATTGATTCAATAATAAAAATATTTTATTAATTTTCAGTAACTATACATACATTTTTGCAACTACATTAATTTTAAAGGTAGGCATTGACCATACAAATATTTGCGCAAATGTTATATTGGTTGGCAATGCTACAAATTACAACAACAGTTTCGCGCAACCAATGGATCAAAGTTTGGTAAGACTTTTACAAGATTTGTTACATTTCCATAACTGCTACATAAAGTCTTTCAAAACTGCTATTGATAGCGTACCGCCAGGAGCACCCGACTTTAATATCGTAAGCCATGCAAATAAAGTGCCTGCTGGAGAACATATCGGCCCTTATAATGCCCCATCTACGCGTGAAGTTGCGGTTGTGATAGCTGGACAACAATTTGATAAACGAGATATTGTATTGCACAATCGTGACGACAGCTTGCAGAGAATATCTGAGCTGTACCGATCTTATGACAGCTTACAGTATCCTTTAATGCTATGTCGGGGGCAAGACGGATATGCTATAAATATTAATCAATGACAATTAACAAATCACAAGGTCAAACACTCTACGTTGTGGGATTAGACCTGAGCATTGAGTGTTTTTCCCATAGATAGTTATATGTAAATAGCTTTTTCGCGCGTCACTTCAAGACAAAATCTGTTCGTATTGAGTAATGACAAGAAAACTGTAAACAAAATATTGTAAAAAACTTGAATCATTACCATTTGGATTTTTATAAAATCACTTCAGTTATTATAAAGGTCAGCACGTAGAGCAGCCTGATTTTGTTTCATGAAATGTAATCTGGTACTTTCAATTCGAACGTGCATATCAACGATCCATAGAAGAAACAATTTTTGGGAAGAATGCAGAAGACTAAAATCATCACGAATAGCAAGACGATAACATGTATACTGTAACATAGTAGCTTTATTGCAAGGAGCATTAGAATTAGAAGTAGAAGTTTACGTGCCAACCGGTATCACCTTTAAAAAACAACAGAAACATTATGATGTTCTCGTGAAAATTTCGAAAAAGCAACCATACATCTCTCAAAAAGCGGTTCACCGTCATCGCTTTCAAAAATAGCTGCAACATCAGCCTGAATAGCGTCGTTATATCAACGTAGATCACATACAAACATTAGCAGTTGTATTTTCAGGATGGTGACAATATTCAGCCATTGACCTAAGGAACGTACAAACACATTTATACGATCAAACTCATTAGCTAATTCATACATAATAAACACATTACATCCATTGTTTTCTCTAGCATTCAGTCTATGACGTACTGCAGTTTCAACGTCGGAAAAATAATGCCGGATCACTACAATAACCCGGTGTAATTGAACTACATCGGTCGTAAAATATATCATGAATCTTAAAATGATAAATTCCATTCAAAACTCTGTCATCTAATTTAAATTCAGAACTTATCATTGCAAATGAAGCATTATAAGAACGGATATTATCAAAGTTATTCTTGGAGCGTTGTTTGATGACATAGTCATTTGAGTTCAAACCTTGAACTAAATTCATAAAAAGAACATTCTGAATGAGGGGTGGTAATGCAACTTTCGCTTATGACAACACAAAGTAAAAGCGCTAGTGTTACATAAACTAATTTCAGATTGAAAATGTTTTGTTGAACAGTAATTACAACGTAATATTAAAGACCCACAGCTAAAAGACTCAAAATTACGGGGAATTAAATGCAATGCAATTTTATACGTTCCATTCAATAAATCAATATCTTGACCGTTTGAAGTACTTGCGATTACTTTTCTAACTGATCTCATGTAATTTCTGCGACGTGTACGCTGAATTCTAACAGTTAAAGTGGGTCGGGAAGGTATAAAAATTAAATAAAAGAGCCAAAAATTTTCGCAAAACAATAGGTAAATGTTAAGAATGCCGAGGAAATTATGCACAAAATTTAAATATTCAAAAATGTACAGTTAAAAACTCGACACAAAACACGCGGGATATGTTAATAATCCCGATTTATAGTAGTGCACAAAATCACCGACTAACCGCTGTCAAAGCTAAAAAGAAAGCTCTTCTTATTACCAATTTTGGTTCTTGGGAACAAATCGTATGAATAAGAAAACGATGTCTCCGTTGCACTTCTCTTGCACTCTAGACACAGCCGCTGATGTTGTGAGCGCAGTAGAATGGAAGAATAGATTATTTTGTCTGTCACTCTCTTCTGTTCTTTTGCTGTACGCTCATCAGTTGTATAAAGCCAATAGAATATTTTACTGTTTTTATTATCTAATCACTAGCAGCCCGCCCCGGCTTCGCAAGAGTGGTGTACCTATCTTCTCTCTATCTATCTTCTGTCTACATATGTGTCTATCTATATAAATATATACAGAACCGATTTTAATAATATTTTTTTTAAACAACAAATGAAAGGTAATGAAGCAAGTTGCATATTATCCCTTGCTTAGTTACACGATTGATGGCACAGCGTTGATTCACCTCAGCTTCAGAATTTCCAAGGAAATAAATTTGAGGAAATTTATATTCCCCATCAATTGGCAATAATGCTCCAGCGAAATGGTAAATAAGTATGTCCTTGAATATTTAATATAGAAATTAATTTATGGAGTTTTCATATTCGTGGTTATACTTTTGTTGGAACGAATGTGTATGATCTCTATTACAGCAAAAAAAAATTCTTTAAAAGTTGAATTGAAACCCTTTTCCTCAATTATATTTGCACCAAATGATGTCATTTGGAATACATGGTTGTAACTTTGAATCTACTGCAAAAAATAGTTTGATAGAGGTTCCTGTCTCGAAAGTAATGAATTCAGAGGTTCAAGTGGCGTTGTCAGTTGTGGTAACTTGACCTTGCCGTTTAGACAACATAATCCTGTTGATTCAAGGCAAAACCTAAAAGCACTGCAATGTTGACAACTTGTGCTCATTGTTCCAATCTGCACGGAATTATCGCCGGCGTAATCGACAGTTGCATCATACCTAAACGCAGAGGGTTCATAGGCAATTGCAACGTTTGCTCGTCTATTTTGTCGCCTCTCGCCTAATCTCAATGGAATGGACTGTTCCGGACCCGTAAGTGATCTCACTCGAGAAATTCTTACTCTCTCTGCCTCCAAACGTTGGCAGTTGGCGTTCTTCTTCCGACACATTGCTTCGAAGATTATAAAGTCGAGTTGCATTCTGCATTCTCCGACCGATGTATTGACGTATCATTGCTAGCATTTTTCCTATAATTTGATCTAGAGTTGTCACGACATTATAACGTTATTTGTTTATTAGTGCAGTGGTTCGCAAACTTTTTTGGAGCAGGGGCCACTTTGATTTTACTATTATTATTAGCAGGGACCAAAAGGTTAAAAATAAACTTCAATCGAAACGTTTTAATTAAACATAAATAATCCTAATATTGAAAAATAACATTAATTTATTTTTCGGATCATATATAAACTCCTACGTACAACTGGTCGGAACCACTATATTACACATTCATAGTCGCTTTGATCTAGAGCTGTCATGACATAATGAAGAAATTTTGTGTCTATCGCTCTCCTGCATAACGTTATTTGTTTGTTAGTGCAATGGTTCGCAACCTTTTCTGGAGCAGGGACCACTTTGATTTTACTATTACACTCACCTTCACTTAACAAAAAACAAGCGAAAGCAACCCTTCCACTTCCCTTATCGACAAACCAAAATTGAAACTTAAACAAAGCAAGCGTACTTAGAGAGGAAAGATACAACAATAACAACAACCAAAGCATTAAAAACGAAAAAATGTACAAAACTTTCTCTGCTTGGTCTGGCTTTCAAAACACTTAACACTTAAAAATATTATATTAAAAGTTAAAAACTGAAATAAAACAAGTATGCAACTCTTTTCATTATCATTCATTTGTCATTTAAAAAAAAATTATTAAAATCGGCGTAGTATAGTGAGCGCTAGATAAAGAAATGTTAAAAATTTGGTAAAATTGCCTCTATCTCGACAACAGCGCCACCTACCTGGTCCAACTGAAGCATAAACCATTTTGGTGACCCCATAAGTACAACAAAAAAGATTATCAAAATTGGTTCAGCCGTTTTCAATTGATGAGCGTTCATACAGGTTTCGACATTCATTTTTATATACATATAAAGATTGTACTTTTCACAAATATTTATTTATTTATTATAAAACTAAGATTATAATTAAAAATTGTAACTTAGATATTTTATGAGCAATAGCGACAAAGGCCTTCAGCTCGGAAAGCTTGTTGTATAACAATATTCATTAATCTATATCTATATCTATACATATTATAAAACAAAGTCTCTTTTTTCCTATAACCGCTTCAATCTTTAAAAATACGCAACCTATTTTGATGCGGTTTTTTTTAATAGATAGAGTGATTGAAGAGGAAGGTTTATATTTATAATATTTATAATAACATCCATTGAATAGTGCAGAAATACTGTTATTTTCACTATACATATACCTATATGCCTATCTTTAAAATTAATGTAGTAGGCATAGTGTTATAATTCATGGAAAAAGCATTTACTGTCACTACAATATTCCAGCTTCTCATTGTTTACACAGCAAAGTTTCTTCAAATGTGATTTTAGATTTATTTTATTTAAGTCTGATTATTACTATCAAGAAATTATAAAGTCATGTCTGGAAGACGTCGTCGTTCGAACATACATAGGTCGTTGTACAGTGAATGCCAAAAGATGAAGATGAAGAATCGTCAACGGAACGTGAGGCTCGCCTCAGTCAGGCCCGGGATAGATATAGAGCTGAGAGAGAGAGAGAGAATCATCAGCACGAGTTACTAATTCATAGGTAAATAAAGAAAATTCTGCCATGAATTACGATCCTTCGATTTCTTACAAGGACGATCGTATAGTATCAATAGGTACTATGTCAGTGGTGTGTGAACATTGCTTGGCATTGAAATTCAAGGACGAATCGAAAGGCATGTGTTGCTTACAAGGAAAAGTCAAATTAGAAGAAATTCTCCCTCCACCTGAACCACTTCACTCTCTTCTTACGGGTGATCATCTATATATATAAAAATGCACTCAAAAAATAGTATGACCCCGCAAAACTCGAGAACGGCTGGACCAATTTTGATGATTTTGTTTTTTTTTTTGTTGTACTCATGGAGTTACACTCAGGTTCTTTGCTACATTTGGATCCGGTAGGTAGCGCTGTTGTCCAGAAGTAGATAGTTTTATGCCATTTTTAAATTTTTTTTTATTTGGTGCAAAATATACTGAACCGATTTTTTTTAAAAGAACAAATGATTCTTAAAGTTGCTTAGGTTATAATAGAATATTAAAATATATTGTAAATTATTAATTACACATTTTACAACAAAGCTTTTTATAAGAAACACCCAATTAACGCATAGGCGGTGTAGCAACGGACGCCGGTTAACGCTAGTTTATTATAAAACTATGATTATAATTAAAAATTATAACTTGAATATACTACGAGCATTAGCGACAAAGGCCTTCAGCTCGGAAAGCTAGTTGTATAATAAAATAATATTAATTATTATAATTATTTATAATATACAAAATTAATACAACTAAACTATTTATACTTATGATTAGGATATAATATAATAGTGTTTGGTATATAAAGATTAGAAAAAAAAAGAAAGACAATGGGTGACTTAGATTAGATTATATAAGTTAGATGTTTTTAAGAATTATAAAATGAGTTTAATATCATGAGACGTAGGGTTGGAAAGAATGAAAGGTGATCTGTGTTTGAGAAATATACTACGTATTGGTTGGGTTTTTGGGCATTCAACTAGAATGTGATTGATAGTTGAACTTTTAATACAGGAACAAATGGGGTTCGGTGGTGATGGGATGAACAAGTGTCCATGGGATAGTTTGGTATGACCTAGGCGAAGTCTTAATAATTTTATCACATCCAGTCTTCTGAATTCATCAGGAAGGGTTGGAAGGAAAGTGTTAGTTGAAAGTTTGTTGTGATTGACTAGCTTATACCAGTTTGATGTTGATTGATGTAATCCTGTGTGTTGGGTTTTGAAATAGGATTTTAAGTACATTACAGAGTCTTGTGAGGAAAAATTCGGAGTTGTATGGAGCGGAGAGAAAGCAGCTTCTTTGGCTACTTTGTCAGCCATTTCATTACCAACAATCAGGCAATGACTTGGGATCCAAACTAAAGTTATTTTTGAAGGGTTGCGGATAAGAATATTTCTAAATTTGGTAGCGTAAAAATTATTTGAAGTTATGTTAGAGATAGATTTAATTGAAAAGAGGGAATCGGAACAGATAGCGAATTTACCTCTATTGTTTTTGGCATATTCTGCAGCTTCTAATATAGCTACTATCTCTGCTCTAAAGATGGAGCTATGGTTAGGTAAGATTGCATTTTTGATTATTGCATCTTCATGAGTGACGCTATAACTCACATTATTGTCCGATTTAGAACCGTCTGTGTAAATGAAGGTAAAGTCACAAAGTTCTTCTTTTAAAAAAATTAAATACATTTGGTAAATATTAAGCATGTGGTTTATAGCACACAAAAACACTTACTGAGCGGCGTCATACCTTATAAAATTGTATAGATATTGCTAGAAATTTAATTAAAAATAAACGCAAGGAAATTATGCACAAAATTTAAATATGCAAAAACACGCGGGAAATGTTAATAACGCCGATTTATAAGTAAAAAATCACTGACTGAACGGCGCGAAAGCTAAACAGAAAGCTCTTATTACCAATTTTGGCATACCCAAGAACAAATTGTATGACTGAAATAGCGATGTCTCCGTTGCACATCTCTTCCACTCTAGACACAGCCGTTGATGTTGTGAGCGCAGTAGAATGGAAGTATAGAAAAGTTTGTGTCACTCTCTTCCGTTCTATTGCTGTACGCTCATCGGTTGTACAAAGCCAAATATATTTACACAAAACATACAAAACTTTTGCTGGAATAAAAACAAAACAAAAATTAACAGTCTACGAAACTCTAACGACGCGATCATGCCCATATACACACTCATACATACGCCTTAACTTATGCTTTGTCTATTTCATTCTTCTCTTGTTCCCCTTGCACATCTTCACATGCACACGATGTTTCCCCATACACATTCATACTCACTCCTACACCATAACTTATGTCAGCTTTGACAATTTCTTTTTTGCATTCTTTTATTCTTCATGTGCAAATTATTTTGTATAGCACTTTGTATAGCATAAAAAACTTAAAATTTTCACAGAATGTGTATTTCTATTGCCATCTCCCCAACAAATAATAAAATTTTTCGAAAAGTCTCAATTATACAATTATACAACAAGAACAAGATTTTGTGCATCAACGGCTGGTTTGTTCTTATTGGAAAGAGGTTATCTTTAACACCTTTTCTTACCTAAGCAACTAAACCAATTTTGATTGTTCCCATCTTGCGAAGAATACCTTTCAATTCGTATATTTTTTGTGAAAATCGGTTGAGTGGTGAAAGCAGGAAAGGATTATCAAATTCAATGTTTGCCGTATAATTATATAGATGTGTTCGGCTATGCTGCAGTTCTTATTTCGTTTTGTACGCTAGTTCTTTCTTACTCATTTCACAGAATACAGACGGTTTTCGAACTCAAAACACAGTCACATTCATCTTCATTCATTTCGTGTCTCGCTTTTACTCAATTTAATTCAATTCAATTCATTCAAGTTCATTCTATTGGACTTCAGTTGTGAGCGAAGCCACGCAGCTGTCTAGTCTGTATGTAAGAGAATGACACATGTAAGTGCGCAACGTATGTAAAATTAGACAGTACTTCAGATATGTTAGGCAAACCCGGAAGAAATCGTAATCAAAAGTGAAGTGGTGTCGTAAACAATAAATTATAATGAGTTAAGTAGGGACGCTAAACCTGGTTGGTAACAAACAAAGCAAACAAGTAGATCGAATTTCAAGTGGTTATTGGGACAAGAAACTTAAGTAACAGAAATAGGTTAATCAAAAGAACTATAGGAAAGAAAAAAAGTATAAAAGGGCAATGCTTAATGAACGGATGCAGTTGATATTGGAACGGGACTTAGTGTGGTCTTAACTAAGCATTTAAAGTTACTCAAATAAATTGAATAAATATAAATAAGTATGTAATTAAAAGTGAAGTAATTCATATAAATTGAATAAATAACTTACATCGACATCAGTATAAGAAGAAAAGCTGATTACATAACTCACGTGCACAGCTGACTCACATGTTATAATTCACTGTTTAGGAACTAATAAGTCCCGGTCGATGTTGTTTTTTGCAATGATTACATTCGTTTCGATTAAGGAATTGATAAATCAGGTGTTATCGACATATCGAAAATGTGATATCGATCGATAAGTCATCGAAATAGACTGACATAAAAGCTGGGCCATCGGTCCATTTTTTGTTATCGTTTCGGTTATCGGTGCGGATTACGAGTCGATAATGGACTGAGACTGAACTGACCGTCTAATAGCGCCTTTACAGGCCACTCGTTGCAATTTGCTATACACTTAGTTTTATGTAATCTATTTTAGTGGCCATAGAGAGTAATGAATCATGAATTAGTTGTGTACGTATGGATTTTCGATAACCTATGAAAAAAAAAATCTAACTCACTTTGATATTTGGCAATCAGTCCTTCGATCATTGTCGGTGTAACTCAATCTTACAAATTTCATTAACTCAACCATCTGAGTCTCAAGTCTTGATTCGTTGTTTATGACCACTAATAAGAGTTTGAAATTTGAATTTTGTTTGAGTTCCACACCGGATATGCGATGCAAGTGGTTTTGCGTTTGGTTTTACAGTGATTAGAAAATTACAATTTTTAATCTGGTGATTACAATGTTTATATTTTGTTGTTTTGGTTTTGTAGAAACGTAAAATTTGTGGAAAATATATGATTTAGAACAATTTGCGAAGTACGTATGTCATGTGTAAATGGTTCTTGCATATCCCTTATATATTGCTGCTACGTATTTTATTAAAATTTTACAAAAATCTTATAATTTGAAATTAACTGCAATTATTATCGGTTGGTGTTGGTGCGCAACAAAAATTACCTAAAACGTTAGCAGTACTGGCCAAAAGTCCCACAATGCCCAAAAAGGTGGCAGCATCGAAGCGAGTGAACATTCTAAATTATTCTGAAACTTGTGTCATTGTTGTTTGAAAAAACAAAAAAACACAAAAAAAATTGGCTCGTGTCGAATTCTACAACAACATCCCCTCATTTTCGTAATTTTCCCTGTTGTTGTGTACGAGGAGGTGAATACACATAGTTGCTATTGAAAACCAACAATATCGCACAAGGATGATTTTTAAACATTATCATCATCTCGAATAATTTCTTACAACTACATAATTGACAAATGGCTAGCAAAAATTGTCTTTCTGGCACTAAAAAGAATAATAACAACAACTACCATAAGACGCAACAAAATTATACCACACCAATAAGAACAACAACAACGCTCAATCAAAAACCTATTCCAACACAATTCGGTGCTACAACATTTTTTGCTAAAAGTCATCCGGGTGACGTTTGCGGAAGCAATGGTCTTCCACTTACACCCAATTCGATAGCAATTTTAGGACGTGCCCATTGTCTTAAGGATTTCAGGCATCCACAATTATGTCAGTATTTAGACGTTTTGCGTGGCAATCATGGTAAGTAGTAAATGTGATATAAGAGTAAGAAAAGTGATTGAGATGTTATTTTTTACAGAACGTACAATTGTTGTCTCAGAGTATTTTGGTGAAGCACTTGATTCTCGACGTACGACAAAACCTTTTAGTGTGACACAAATCTTAAAAATATTTTTTCAAGTTGCCTGCGGCATCCACGTTTTGCATACGCATCAATTAGTTATACAAAATCTTGAGCCCAAACACATTTTGCTTGATGATGATGCTAATGCAAAACTCTTCAATTATGGTCTTTATCATATGACCAAAGGCGGTGAATATGTACCTTTTCCGATTGGAAATATACGCTATATGTCGCCTGAACGACTAATGGGTGCACGTGATAATATAAAAAGCGATATATGGTCATTGGGCATGATCATTGCCGAACTCTTTTTTGATACAAAATTTTGGCCTCAATTAAAAGTTTCAAATGTCACGCGTAAAATACTCTCATTTTGTAAATCGAACAAGTGGAATAGCGTCTTGGAGAAAGTTGCGCGTGAACATAATTGTCTTATAGCCTATCAACAATTGGAGCCTTCTATTCGTCTATTACTCGAAAGATGTTTAAATGTAACGCCCAGCAGACGCCCAATGCCCTATGAATTATTACAACATGAAGTCTTATTGGGCTATAAACAACACGGACAGCTACAAGAAGATAGTATTAAAGTTATAAAAAAAAATGAATTATCAAAATTATTATTATTACTAAATTGTCCTTTAGGACAAATTTATCATTTATGGCAGTTAGCCGGTGGTGATGTACAAGTGGAACTAAAAAAAGAGGGTCTCATACGCAGTGAAGCACCTATATTGTCTATACCACAAGTCGTCCTTTTAAATGGTGTTATTATCGGTCCAATGCGTAGTCAATCACATTTAATGGATGATCGTGTTGTAACACTTAAGTTGGGAGCCCTTGTCGAACGTTTACGTAAGATATCAGCCTTAGCATATCTTCCCTTAATACATTCCCCA
The DNA here is from genome assembly GCA_037043295.1 of Amiota minor. Taxonomy (NCBI): domain Eukaryota; kingdom Metazoa; phylum Arthropoda; class Insecta; order Diptera; family Drosophilidae; genus Amiota; species Amiota minor. The sequence continues at coordinate 25,433 of JBAMAW010002634.1, forward strand.
ATATTTCTTTACCAATTTGGCAAAGATATGAACCATTATCCGCTTGTGATTCGTGAAAAGGATATTGAATATCAGTTTCATCGTATACGTTTATTTTCTCGCCTGTTAATCGGTTATCCTTATACGATGAACTTAATACAATATGAAGCATCCATTGATATTCCACCGTTACTACGTGGTGCCATATGGGCGGCGCTACTCGATGTACTGCCCAATGGTAGCTATAAAAAAATTGACAAACACACGATTACATCCACCGATCGACAAATTGAGGTTGATATACCTCGCTGCCATCAATATGATGAATTGCTTTCATCACCAGACGGACACTGTAAATTAAAAAGACTGCTTAAGGCGTGGGTGACAGCACATCCACAATATGTCTATTGGCAAGGTTTGGATTCACTGACAGCGCCGTTTCTCTATTTAAATTTCAATAATGAGGGTGAGTCACAATCATATCAGTCCATGCATGCACCCATGACGGATTTTAGATTTATTTGCTATAATATTTGGATTTCTCTCTAGAACTTGCCTTCCTGAGTCTTTATAAATTTATACCAAAATATCTTCAATGGTTCTTTCTCAAGGATAATTCGGCAATCATTAAGGAATACCTTAGTAAATTCTCCCAACTGACTGCATTTCATGAACCAGTGCTGGCTAAGCATTTATCCACAATTAATTTTATACCAGAACTTTTTGCTATTCCATGGTTTCTTACTATGTTCTCACGTCTGTACATCTCTTTTTAATTTTGTAAAATTTTAGATTTTATTTATTATATATTTACAGATGTTTTTCCTTTACATAAAATACTTCACCTTTGGGATAAACTTATGCTCGGTGACAGCTCGTATCCGCTTTTTATTGGCATCGCTGTACTGAAACAATTGAAAAGCACTTTACTCAGTTCCGGTTTTAATGAGTGCATATTGTTGTTTTCTGATTTACCAGATATCGTTATGGAAAGTTGTGTTCTTGAGTCACAAAAAATGTATGAATCTACACCAAAGAGCATTACGCATCGTAAACATGTCCTTCAAATGAATATTCCTTCACTATATGTAAGTTGTAACTCCTAATACCATTAACCATGACTTTTGATGTCTTCAATGTTGACTTCAATTCAATATTTTCATTGTAGGATATTAGTAATAATGAGGTAACAATTGCGCATCTTCAAGCTGAAATGTGTCCGAGAATAAGCGCCAAAGATGTTCAATATTTATTAACTCAAACGCCCGATGAATTGGCGCTAATTGATTTACGTAATGTTGTTGATTTTCAACGTGTTCAAGTGCCGCATAGCATTAATATACCATTTGCAACAATTCAATTGACTGCGCAACGGCTAGATGCTCTTAACGTACCGCAGTTGGGGTCAAGATTACAGGAACGCGTCGTGGTTTGTGTTAGTAACATACACGAAAATGCTGTAGAGGTAAACATTACGAACTAATTATATTCTAGTTCAGACCAATCTTCAAAAAAACAATGTTTTTTTTTTTTTAGTTTTCTCAATTTTTGGTCGCTTGCGGTGTCTCACGCGTCTGCATTTTACATAGAGGCTTTAACATTCTACACACAATTGAGCCAAATATACTAATCTCTTATTAAATATTCTATCAAAAATGTTATTTTTAAAAAGAGAATAAAACAATATTCATAGTTAACATATTTTTATTTTGTAATTTCAGTTTAATAAGATTAAAATACAAAGAAATTTAAATATTATGTAAATGTTTGTTGTTTGTAGAGAGAATGGGAAACAATGCAGACAAGAAGAATCATGATGATAGTATAATACGTGTCATTTTTCGAAGTGAGCAGATGTGCGGACAAAAATGCAGATGACGACGCCGTCAGCACTTTGCAAATATTTCGCATGCCATCCGCTCACGAGCTCACGTCTATTCATTCCAAATATTCCATAAAAGTGAGCACTTGCCTATATGTGCCTCTTTTACACATGCTTATTTCGTGAAGACGTAAATGGGATAGCATGGTCAAAGAGAGAATGATGTCGGTGAAAAAGAGCGATGAGAGAATAAAAAGCATGATGAAATATCTAAATCGTCATGCTTTGTCCATGCCACGCACACATACTTATTTCACAAACACAATGATAAATGACTGATAAAATACATGACCGTGTGGGGGCGCTTTAGAATTTTTATTTACTTTTGGACGTGCAATGAGTTCAGATACTGGATGTGTGTGACCCGGTAAAATGCTTGGTGGCAATTGTCCCCTTTTCGCTAGTTATTCTCTAGTTCCTTTTCTTTTCCTCTTGGGACTAGCCACGAGTAAGACAGAAGCGATCCAGTAAGAGAGAGCAATTGAGAGGCAACAATTTGTTTACTCTCTTTGATCTGGTGTCGAGAGCGAAAATTTTGAACGAAGGCCGAAGCGTCTCATTATTTGTGCCGGCGTCATAAAGACAGTAGGTGAGTGGTGTATTGTTAATATTTATTGTTTATTCTTTTATTTTGTACTATTACTTTCTTAGAAAACCTATGGAAAATTTGATTTCGTATCAGTGCCATCATTGTATCAGGCAAGTGAAGAAAAATATTTTATAAAGTGAGTTTTTGATATTAATTTATTTTTTGTATAAAATCTAACTGCGCAGCAATATAAAAACTGCAAAACAACATCACAATACTAATTGACATCAGAGCATCATTACCTGTTTAGGTAAGTCGAATATGAAAAACCTTACATTAAGTGTATGATTAGAAAAAGATAAATGCATTTAAATGTTTTTTATCTAAATAGTTTCATACAGTTTAGATTTATTACTCAAATGAAGTTTTACTACTACTCTTGACATTGCAAACATTTATGAGAATTGTGTACTTGCTCATTCATCATTTCTTCATGTCTTCTTCTTTCACATAGTGTGTGAGAAGAAGAAGACATGAAGAAATGATGAATGAGCAAGTACACAATTCTCATAAATGTTTGCAATGTCAAGAGTAGTAGTAAAACTTCATTTGAGTAATAAATCTAAACTGTATGAAACTATTTAGATAAAAAACATTTAAATGCATTTATCTTTTTCTAATCATACACTTAATGTAAGGTTTTTCATATTCGACTTACCTAAACAGGTAATGATGCTCTGATGTCAATTAGTATTGTGATGTTGTTTTGCAGTTTTTATATTGCTGCGCAGTTAGATTTTATACAAAAAATAAATTAATATCAAAAACTCACTTTATAAAATATTTTTCTTCACTTGCCTGATACAATGATGGCACTGATACGAAATCAAATTTTCCATAGGTTTTCTAAGAAAGTAATAGTACAAAATAAAAGAATAAACAATAAATATTAACAATACACCACTCACCTACTGTCTTTATGACGCCGGCACAAATAATGAGACGCTTCGGCCTTCGTTCAAAATTTTCGCTCTCGACACCAGATCAAAGAGAGTAAACAAATTGTTGCCTCTCAATTGCTCTCTCTTACTGGATCGCTTCTGTCTTACTCGTGGCTAGTCCCAAGAGGAAAAGAAAAGGAACTAGAGAATAACTAGCGAAAAGGGGACAATTGCCACCAAGCATTTTACCGGGTCACACACATCCAGTATCTGAACTCATTGCACGTCCAAAAGTAAATAAAAATTCTAAAGCGCCCCCACACGGTCATGTATTTTATCAGTCATTTATCATTGTGTTTGTGAAATAAGTATGTGTGCGTGGCATGGACAAAGCATGACGATTTAGATATTTCATCATGCTTTTTATTCTCTCATCGCTCTTTTTCACCGACATCATTCTCTCTTTGACCATGCTATCCCATTTACGTCTTCACGAAATAAGCATGTGTAAAAGAGGCACATATAGGCAAGTGCTCACTTTTATGGAATATTTGGAATGAATAGACGTGAGCTCGTGAGCGGATGGCATGCGAAATATTTGCAAAGTGCTGACGGCGTCGTCATCTGCATTTTTGTCCGCACATCTGCTCACTTCGAAAAATGACACGTATTATACTATCATCATGATTCTTCTTGTCTGCATTGTTTCCCATTCTCTCTAC